>BMAO01018491.1:0-41969 GCA_019973975.1 Trichonephila clavata | reverse complement strand
GTATAACAAATAAATCCGAATACAAAAAAAATACCTCGAAGTTCTCTTGAGCATCTATCCGATGTCACAGTAACTGTCGAGAACAAAAACATAAAGTAACATAATAGTTCACAGTGAAAACAGTGTAGTTTTATTTACTACACTAAAACACACACCAAACCCCAAATTACTAAACTCGTATTTAAATAGGTCGCCAGAAATATTAGTCACTTTCAAATTGATTCGGTGTAGCAATGAAAAAAACTTGTTAAAAATTAATTAGTATTTTCTATTTTTCATTCTAATTTTAATCACCAAAGACATTTCACAAAAGCTCACAAACACAAATAAATTCTATTCACTACTTTTTACATGTTACAATAAACTATTTAAAGAACACTCTTTTACATGCTGCCACGGTCTATTTCAAAACTACTATTTTGCATGTTGCCACAATCTGAATACAAAATAACATTTTCCATATAACATCATAAAATATATAATACGTCTTACGGTTAATATAAACCACAAATTGAACTTGTCACATAATTTTTCTTCTTTATGATAAAACATATCTTTATTATGTAAGGGAGAATTTTTTGCGGTATATTTTTTGAACGATTTAAATAAAAGGATGTTGCACTTAGTGCACATTTGAAATTCTACATGCAGTAACTAATTCTACATTGTTACTAGAATTACAGTCACAAATATCTTCGAAAAAGTTTCAAAAATAAAGTTTTAATTAGGGCAGTAATATTGAAGATTATTATCAGCAGTAATTTATGCGTAACCTCTTGGTCTGGATTTTCAAGAGATTATTATTCAAATATATCCACCCTACTATTTGTTTTCTACAGGACTTATGAAAGTTGGGCGAAAAGGTTTCATTATGTATACCATCAAATATTATTATATTAGAGATATAGTAACTGTATATTTTAGAAATACAAATAAAAGCAATAAAAGATTTAATATAATTTTATATAATCCATTTTTTTAAAATTTAATACTAGTGTATTAAATAATTAAGATTGTTATTTTTAAATGAAGGAGAGCCAAAAAGTATGTAATATGCTTACAATTAACTGTATCAGTGATGATATCATCGTCACATCGAGTTAAATATTTCTTTTCTGCATTTATATTTCGATGATATTATTTTAAATAGTAATAATATTCTTTATTTTAAGAAAAAATACTTTTTTTTTCGTTTAAGTTAAGAAAGAAAGAAAACATTTTGAGTTAATTTCTTACTATTAATAGCACGGAATTATTTAATTCGTTGATTAAATCTGCATCAATTTTATAATAATGCTTCCCTTTTTATCCTTAAACAGTGATATTAATAAGTTATATAAAAATATTTCCTTGTGTAACTGAATTAATTATAAATTATAAAAATATCTTAAGCTTTACACTACGAATGAAAAAGTAATCAAAAATAAACAAACGATTTTATAATTTCTCACATACATATCGTATTTTTCATGGTATAAGATGCATTTTAATACTTTTTTCTTGGTTTTCTGCTTTTAGAGCGTCTAATGATATCCAAGTATAAAATTAAGATTATTTTACATGAAGAAGTCGTTGTGGTATATTTACGAAAGAAGAATCAATTACAACAATATTACTACTTTTTGAGAGATCAGTGCACAATTAAAAACGTCCTATCATCTTTATTAGTTTTTTTAATCTCTCTCGTTTTTTTTTTAAATTTCAGAAAACTCCCGGAAATGCGGCATTAAATTTTCATGTGCATCTTGTGTTATGCACAAGATGTTTGTTTTGAAAATTCAATAATTCACGGAATAATGTAAGTAGAGAGGTAAAAATTGACACACACGTTTGAAATGAGATAAGGTTTTATTGAAACCAAAACACTGCAAAAAATGGCCAACAGAGGACGCTTTATGTTACAAAAGGAATAATTTGCATAAAATTTGATTTTTAACAATAAACGATATCCTTAATAACAACTGTTCAATATATCATCCGTCATTCTACAACAATAGCAGCACTTGAGGAACAATGTTTGAGAATGGCAGAGTACAGCATATGTGTAGGTACGAGTATGGTAAGAAATGACCTTCGGATGTTGTCTCTTAGCATCCCTAATGAGGTCGGATAGTCATAGAAGACTTACAACTTCAGGTAACCCCACCAACAATAATACACGGATTAAGGTCTGGGGACCTGGAAGGCAAGCATTACAGAAATAGTAGCTCAGCATGCGATTCTCGCCAACCAATATTTTACGCCCTTCATGCGGTGGTAGGATCGTAAAGCAGCAGAAATAGATTATCCATTCTAATAGTACAACGCTACTAGCAGTGCCTTTTCCGGTAAACATGTCGCAAATGCTGGTGCATCTGGTTCTTCTCTGATTACAGCTAATTTTACACTCGATGTTACATGCACCGTCACTAACGTCTTGCTATCTATCAGTGTTGGCCAGTTTTGTACTTTTTTTTTCTTTTTTTGGTTTCAATAAAACTCTATGTTATTTCAAGAATGTGTGTCAATTTTTACTTTTCTACCTACATTATTCAGCGAAATAAGTGAATTCTTAATCCTTAACAGACTTTTGAGTTACCTCGTACTTCATTCAAAACTTTAAACTAATGAATTTTTAAATATATTTTTAAGAATTTATCTACCACAAACATATACTAGCTTAAGTAGCTTTATATTGATTTGTTTATTTATTATACTCGTTGCATTCATTAAAATCTTTACTAAATAATTTTCAATTTAAACTTAACTTTACTCATACAGCGGAACAAATTTAAATCCATGTCAGTCTAACAAACACACAAGCTAAAATCTCAGGGGCTTTCTGCATCACTAGTCTCGTGGAAATAATTCAGAGAAATCTTTATCCTTGCAACGGCCAATTACATATCTTGTAGATGAGAAAGGCAGTCCCCACAAATGAGAATAAATTGAACATTGCTCGTGCTTGGATAAACAAAGCCAAGGATAATCAGTAAAGGGAATTTATTTTGTAAAAGAAATAATTTTCTGACTAAAAGAGAAACTAACAATTTACTAAGGTAAAATGGGCCTGTAAAAATTTAAGATGGCAAACGGAAATTCAATTCGAAGGAAGAAGAGCACATTCGTGTTGAGAAAAATTTCTTTTTAAAGCGCATTAATTTGGTACATGACCGATTTTAAAAGCATTATGCAACAAGGAGGAAATAATTTAAATTAATATACTTTGCTAAAATTAAAATGGTTCATGGAATTAGTTTTCGTTATCTTTTAGTGGACTTAATAAAATATATTTTTCAGAATTTCAGATTAGCATAAGATAAAGAAGGTATATGTAATCTTAAAGTAAATTAAGGTTGTCACTTTTATGAGGATAAAATATATTAGTGGCAATTAAATATATAAATAAATTAAAATTAAATCAAAGATAAAAGATAAATTTTTTAATCAAATTATATTCTTATAATTGTATTATGATCTATTTAATTATGAAATCAAATAATATTGCTAAATCTCAGATCAATTTTTTTTATCTCCGATTTGAATAGAAAATATTATTACAATGAGCAGTATGCAAATGAATATTTTTGCTTAATTTCCAATTAGCATTCCTATTGTAAGGAAATATTAGTTGCATTTTTCATAAAATACTAATTGATATGCATTATCTAGCCTGATAAACATTTAGTCTATTTTGCAAATTCAAAAATTTCGTTAAAATATCTATATTAGTTTAACAATTTTTTTTTCACTATTCCAAAATAAATTCGGTTATAAAACCCTTCTACTAATTGTTACTTGACGAATTATTTTATTATCGTATTTAATCTATCAGTTTATGTGCAAAAGTTTTACCTATTCTTAGAGATACAAATATCTAGTTGATGGATGTCGTATGAGATATTGTGATGAGACAGTAATCTTTTCTTCATTCAACTTGAAGATATTGAAACATATAAGTAGACAATGTTGCTAGAATATTGGTAAAAACATCTGAGACAGCCTAATATGGGAAATGATACAGCGAATGGGTCATTGAATGTTTATACAATGAAAAGCATATGCAGAACTGCTGTCGTAGCATACGTGACGTTCACGAGAAGAATGGGATCGAAGGCAGAGCTTGCTGTCGATAATTTCGAAAATTTAGGGACTCAAATAAAAAATAGCAATCTCAGTAAATATTTGGACATCCTTCACTTATTGGAGAAGAGATTCTTGATCGAGCTGTAAAAACGACCAAATTCAAACCATGCCAGAATTAACCAAATCACTTAATGTTCATGGACAACAATCGAAAAATGGCTAGAAGAGTTGGGTTTTATTTAAAAAAATAGATTGTTAAGCTTATTCCAGATGAATTGGACTGATGAACACCTTGCTTTCCCTTTAGAAAACTTAGAAATTCTAGAATCTGATTGTGATGGAAGAGATGCGGGTAAGGTATCGTTGATCTGAATTTCGACCTTTTCTGCCATCTCCATCGAAATTGAAATCAGATTTTCACCACAAGAATGCTTGTTGAATGTATGTTAAAATGGACAAAGAAAAATTCATTTGTGGGTCCTAGCATCTAACTAAACCATTAATACACCCATCTATTATCTTCAGTAGCACACACTGCAATTTATATTTGCCTGGAAGAGCATTCGATTGTTCTTTAAAAAAATGTTAACAGTATTTAAATCAGTTCAAAATAAAGAACAATTTATATTAGTCTATGAATTTGATTTTGTATGCAATGAGAATTTCATTTTTAATTGATTTGATTGTAGAAGACATACAATACATCAAATTAAATCTGCACAAGCCTAAATTTTATATTTTTGCTACTGAACATATTAACTGGTTTACAACTATCCATTTAAGACTCTTAAATATCCAAGGAATTTTCCAAGAAATTTTATTTTTTTGTTTTTAAAATACTCTGAGCATATAGAAAGGGAATCTCTTTTTCCAAAATGTTTTATCATAACATTTTCAAATTATTCAAGATTTTTTTTTTATCTTTTTCTAGGATTGATATTCGCAATGGGATCCAATTAAATTATTGTGGTTTTTTTTTTCCAAGTTTCGCCAATCTGATACGTTCAGGCAAATTAAGGAGCAATTTTACATTTGTTTTGGTAAAAAATGTTATAATTATATTGTGTGTATGATCTCTGAATTCTTTTATGAGTCGTCATATTTACAATGGAACTAACGGTGAATTTTCTGCTATCTGTGTGTGACTGAGCTCGTGTTATTTGTCTTTGCCATACTAAAATACACAAGCAAACTTACATAATACTAATTATGTTAATTCCATTACCTATACATACATATTATTTAAAGGCTATATAAGTGTCTCGCTGAGTAACTGAACACCCAAGAATGTCTAATGATTTCACGCAATCATTAGCGAATTCCGCCTCTGAAACCTTCATCAGACAACGATTAGACTATATGTAAATGAAGGTGACGCGTCGTTGAATTTCATATCATATTCCTCTTAAATCTTTAGTGCTCTTACCATCACAATATGGGATCATGCATTTCAAATAATGCAATTATCCGAGTCAAATTATAAATTTTACTTATGTAGTAGTATATAAATTCTTTGGTGTGTTCCTAATATCAAGAAGAATGCTAATATTTTTCAGTAATGATATCAAAAATATATGTTGAACAGAAGTATCAAACTCTTGGCTTATACAACGAGCATTTTTGCGGCCTTGTCTATATTTGGAATTTAATAACATGCAATAAAATATCGAAACTTCTCCCGAAATAAGAAAGATAGTAGCAGGGAAGAGATGTCAAATGTCAGGGCATATATATTAATTTTTTCTTGTTTTCATATATATGTTTATTATAATGTATTATTCGAAATAAATCTACGTTTTTATAAATTTTGATTTTCTTTGCAGCCCACCTTAATTTAAACCTTGTTTATTTGGCCCAAGTTAGGCTGTTGAATTTAACAGCCTTGATGTAGAGTATAACTTATGACAAACATTGGCATATATTTAATTTATAAATATTGCTACTAAAATTATATAATAAGTAGTAAAGACTGTCATTGTTAATGAAATGAAAATTGCTAATATTTATTTTCATATTTGAAGTACATTGCCACAGTTCTAATATAGAAATAGTCGTTGCTTTAATACAATATATGGTTTTCACAAAGACCCTCATGTAGCTTAAATTCCATATACTTTTCCTCATGTAAAAAAAAATACTTCCTAAATTGGGAACTGACATTTAAAAAACAAAACAAAGAGAAATTCTTCCAAAGATTGCATAAGCATACTCTAACCCACTGTAGTAAGCAGGATTTCTTCAACATCTTGATTCAGTTATTTCCTTAACGAAATTTTAAAAGTCAAATATTTTTCAAACTTTGATTTATATTTTGATATATAGCTAGCATCAAAAAGGCATCGTTATTTTCAGATCAAAATCTTATTTTAAATATATTGGAAGACTTCTTTAATAACAAAAAATTTACTCTTTTACTTATATTACTTATTTATATTACTTCTAGTTTTTAGAAACGGGAATTTTTTCCATTTATAGAATGCATAAAGTTTAGAAGATGTCAAAACATGTTACAATATTTAATTATTAGTATAAACAATATATTACTTGTTCTGTATGACTTTTAACCTTTGTTTTGAATTTGAAAATTCCATGCATAAAATGTATGTTTAAATGGTAATTAGTTTTGATCAATTCAAATATCATATATAAGTCTATATGTATTTGTGTTTATAACTTTTTTATTTTCTAGAAACATTGCATTGTAAGTGAGTGTTAGTTAAGGGGACATAGTACAATTCAATCGACGAAAAATCGTTTCGAAAAATCAAATCTAATTTGACCTTAATAATGCTTTATGTACTTTTCTATAATCTTATAAAATGGGAAAGCCCTTTAGATTTAAAAAATTCTGAGATTATGATAACTTTTACGTTCGTTTTTTTTCACAACCCAATGGCAAATCAAAACTTTAAAATGACTTATCTCAGAAAGATAAAATAACTAGTTTGTTTCACTTAAAATGCTAAGATTTATATTATGTCAAATGCTTTAATATTTTCCCCAATAATTGCTAATAATGCATGCAACAAACGTTGGAATGCATTTTTAAATCAAAGCAATACTTACTTTTGAAAAAATTTGAATTTAGAATTTATACATTTTTAAGGAATTTTTAATAAGCATTCATACACAGAAGTATTGTACGAATACGAATCATGTTATCGAAAATCCATATAAAAATTTAGTATACGTAGTTTGATGTACCGTGAATCAAATTTCATGTGTGTACATTAACTTTTGTAAGAGGAGTAGCCTTTCAAATCACTCCATAAATTTTAAGTTCTTTTCTTAAAAAAATAATTGGTGTGGTTTTATGAAATTTTGAGCCCAAAATCTATTTGAAAAAGGCGGAGCTATAAAGAATTTTGAAAAATACTAAATTAAAAAATTTGTGAAAATAGTACATGTCCCTGTAAAGCAACGCAAAGACTGTTGGGGATGGACCTCGTAATTCTGAACCATGGTCAATTGACGAGGACGTCACCTGAGCTGGTACCCCACTCTTCTAGCATCCATAGGACATATTCTTGAGGACATTTCACTCTCTACATGGTGAGTTTTCAGTGTCAATATGACTTGAACTCATGACATACCAGCCATGAGCTCATGGAGATGAAAACTAGGGTACCAAATCCACGAAGTTGTGTTATAATTCAAATAATTTGAGTCATTTTTAAGATAGATATATTTTATAACTATGGGGGGGGGCGTCCAGTTGCCAAAATTAGTACCCAACTGTGTTTAAGCTGGAAATAAATTCATCATATCATGGGAATCAAATTTTGCCAAAAATTTGACCTTAAGATTAAAAGGGAGGGGGATGATGTTCATTAAAATTAACTGAACATCAAAGTCTTCAAATGCTTAAGAATAAATTAAGCAAACTCGTTACATCTATAGCTAAGGCAGTGGATTAAAATTGTAATGACCATCACAAAAAGCTTTGAAATTACTTTATGACAAACGTTAATTCTAATCAATCGAAGGGTGAATTCATTATGCTTTTATACGCATAAATAAAACGAAAGACAATTAAGTATCTATGGGTTGTACCTTCAGATAATGAATTGTATTAAGCAAAAGAAAACCACCTTTTAAAAATTGAACACGAGAAAGTTATAATATTCTATACTGTAATTTTAGTTTAAAAAAATCATAAAAGTTGTTAGTATAAATTAATATGCTGTTGTAGCAATTTTTTTTTTTAGATTCTTTGAATTTAAACTTATTTTTAGAATCCAGACAAGAAAGGTATATTTTCATGATAAAATATTCCATTTCTTAACCCTGAATTTTAAGAAAGCAAATATTTATCGTCAGAGGAATTTCACATTTATTTTTAATTAATCTTTCTTAAGAAAAGAATAAAAATTTCCTTTAACGTATACGAATACGTTCATATACCTTAAGGAAGCTTCTCTTATTTTAAAAACATCACTTAGAAAAAATTTTGTACCATTTTTAACAAAAGTTTATATGTAATAAGCTATGCGTATCCAATATTTGCAATAAGTTATTTAAACTTCAGAAAATTCGTAAATTTATATGAAATTTTGAAGAAATATTGGGAACATTCAAAAAATTCTACATGAAAATTTTTTGACCAATTGAAATTTATTTAGTATTAAAATAATAAGTTAGCTATATATCCAGGTCTTAAAGTAAAATCTTTCGGTTACATAAAAAATAACATTTCAGATCCAATGCAAGCAATTTGCCATATTTTACAACACTGTTACACAAATAATAGACCATAATTTAAAATATATTGTCGTTATAATCATTCTTTTAGTTCATGCTCGAGAAAATATTATGAGAAAAAATGGTAAGACGTTTCAAAGATATTTAACGGTAATACGCTGCTGGCCACCGTAAATGCAACACCAAGAAAGACAAGAGATAGCACAACAAAATTTATTTTGTAGATAATATGTTGACCAAGTATCAAATGATTAAATTTATAGACTTCTGTGAAGTGTGGTTCCTGCCAGAATCAGTAGCCAAAGTAGCAGCCATTGTTGGAGATCACCGCTGCCATACGCCTCGGCAATGATTCAAAGAGACTTTGGATGAGTTCTTGGGGTACAGCAGACCAAGCAGCTTCCACAAGTTGCCAAAGTTGATCTGGTGGGGCAGCTGAGGGTGTTATCTGGGTCAATCGTTGAGCAACCATGGACCACATATTTCCTATCGGCGAAAGCTCCGGAGAGCGAGCCGGCCAGGGAAACAATTCAATCTGGTGATTGACGAAGAACCTTTGGACAATGCGTACCACGTGTGGTCGCGCTTTATCCTGTTGAAATATGGCTGTGGCCAAGCCCTGATGGTAAGGAAAGACAACTGGCTCCAACACCTCGGAGATGTAGCGCTGGTTGTTTAAAGTACCGGCAATGCGTACTAGAGGAGTGCGAGAGTGATATCAATACCACCCATACCATAATACCCGGTGAAGGACCAGTGGGCGGTGCATAACACAGCTGTTCAGCATCCTCTCTCCACGGTGTCTCCAGACTAGAATCCGACCATCGTGGTGTTGCCGACAGATGCGTGTCTCGTCAGTAAAGACAACTTCATTCCATTCTGCCACCACGTCCTTCTTTCATCGCATCATTGGCGGAGGGGACGTCTGTGGTTCTGCGTCAAGAGTAAACCAAGCAATGGACGTCTTGCGGACAGACCACTCTGCTGTAAACGGCGTCTAATGGTACGCGCAGACACTGAATTATGCGACTCAATGTGCTGTGCTATGGTTCGTAATGTGACTGAGCGATCCGTCACTGCCATGCGCACAATTTGCCTGTCCTCACGTGAAGTGGTGCACTGAGGGGGATGCGATCGACCACGTTGGTCCGTCGTTCCCTCCTGCATCCAACGGTCACATATCCGCATTACAGTTGTTTGGTTTCGTCCAACACGACTACCGATTTCACTGAAAGGTAATCCACAATCTCGGTAGGCCACTATCCTTCCTCTGTCGAACTCGGATACTTGATCAAAAGCTGATCGCTGTTTTCTACGAGACATAACTGATCGTTTTTTGAAAATACCACAGAAAAACACAATTGCCGAACTTGAAATTGTCGAAATCTCCAAGCATTAAATAGCGCTTTGAGGTGCGCCACAGGCGTGCGTGATGTGTGTCTGCGCTGAAATTCTAATCGTTTGCATATCTCACCTCCGCTAATGCGTGTTGTAAATTTCATGTTATTTTCGTGCTTCCTTCAGGGTGTTGCATTTACGGTGGCCAGCAGTGCATTTTGAGTTATTAGTTTTGCAATTTTCAAAATATACGAAAAAAATGATATTGAAAAAAAATGATTTATAGCACTATTTACCACATATTGCTTTATATTTATACAATTACTGCCTTAAAATTCACCAGTTTTACAGCTTATACCACCTATTTGCTCCTTTTTAATAATTTTTTTCAGCTAATCTAATTTTTTTTTCAAGCAATTTTTGTCACCGACAGAGAATGTTATTTAGACTTTGTTACTCAAATTTCATCTTCTGCAAAATTTTCAATGAATATACACCAGTAGTCACATCAAAATGTTTCAATATATCTAACAATACCAGAAATCTCTTACAATTTGAAGTCATTTTCATGGCTAATCTAAACATAGTGTGTCTTGCACACACTAACTTTTCTTTCAAAACGCATATGGCATCTAAAAACGGAATTACATTATTTAAATCTTGTAAGTTAAAAGTAATATATTTCTTTGTTTTCTGGAATATCTATCAGTTTTAGAGAATTAATTGGATTTGATTTACTCACAGTAGGTATATTAAAATCAGTACCAATTTTTCCGTTCTCAGAAACTGAAACTTTATCACAGTACCTATTTCCCTTGTACTTTTGTTGACAGGAATTACTTTTATTTTTGTTATTTTCTATATTTATTTAAAAAAATAATGCGTGTTAATGATTCACTGATATATTATCAAATAAAAGTTGCTAACTTTTGTTTTGCAACTAAACAAGCAGAGTTTTTATCAAATCAAGTTGAATGTAGACAAACAAATATTGCCAAATTTATTTTTCAAATTCTCAAAACGCATAGTTATATTTCATATTAAATCAAAGTTTATTAAAATGTATTTAAAAAAATATATTTAAATCCTGTTTGACGAGTTTTAGGTCAGTTAAATATGCTGACATACATTACTTAAATAGCCACTTTCGGTTTTTTGCGCCTTACTAGTTCTTTAATAACGGGGCTTTTAACCGACCTAGAAACAAAATAAGAACAGTTTTATGAAGCTAAAATAATGATTTGTTCTATAAAATAAAAAAAATTAAAATGTGATTTTTTTGCAAAAATTGACCATTTAAACGTATTTGTGTACTTTAAGAGAATCCATCTTTACTGTGTAAGATTGTTTAACTTAAGAATGCACACACATAAAATTAATACATACTTACCTCTTGAAACATGCTATTTTTACTAGTTAATATCGTGACTTGAATTAACTATTAGAAACACCTATTTAAGAATTTTTAGTAAAGTAAATCGAACATTTACTCAAGAATTCCGGATTTAACTTTGCTACAACAAGCTCTAACTATTTTCTATCAAAGTGTTGTTCAGCATCTAAGGATATCTCCTGGTTATAGCATTACCATACATGCATCTCTTACTGCTTCCAATTTGGCTGTCGTCTCCGGTTGTTTCCTAGACACTTTTAACCAAAAATGCCCCTAAAATAAAATTATACATCAGGAAGTGTCGTTGTCCAAGCTTTTAAATTTCCCTTTCCGTGTAATATTGTTTTAACTATTGGAGATTCATTTACAGCTACCGGCCTCGTCACTCAAACCTAAACGGAACTCCTAGACGCATTTTCCCTTGGCCAATGCTCCTTTTAAAATATTATCAGGGCATATCTAGTATCCTTGCATTTTTGTCCCAATAACCACATTCATCCGCTTTTCAGTCTTGTTAATGATGAAGGCTTTCCATAGCAACATCATCATCCAAAGAAAGAAGGGAATATTAACACTGAGGTTATTTGTCCTTCAAAATTTGTATGTTCCTTATAAAATGCATTATTCATAGCTCCAAACTGCGTCATAATTTTTAAGTTTGTTTTCAGCTCACTTTCAATCTTTAATGCCTGTCTAATAATTCTGCATTTTAAATTTTAAAAGAGCATTAACTTGGAAATTTTATGTTGGAGGAAGAATAGATTTGAAAATAATGTCGGGTGTATTTTTATTAAGTACCGAACTCGGAGAGGCACTGTACGATTTAAAAATGATGTGTACCTCCCTTTCTGTATAATTATTCATGGCTTTGTGTTTTTAGTTTCGTTCACTCTAGTGTGTAGAGCGTGTATATTTAAATTATATACTTTCTAAAATGTTTTATACATATGAACATTTATTTGATATATCATTTGTTATTTTTGGCACAAAAGTTTTATCAAGATTGAAATGTATTTCACTGTTCAGGTTGCGATTTAGATTGGCTTTGTTGTCATAGCAAAGGTTTTTTTTCTCTTTTTCAAGTTATAAATAAAAATACATATATATATATATATATATATGTTTGGCTTCAAAATAAAATAAATACATTTATCGCTTGATATGACATTTCTCGGTCATGAGTATTTCAATGTAATTGTTACATCCATAGATCCAGGGATTTAAAAATATATCACGTTGCTTAAAGAAACTTTTTTAAGGCATGAGTTCTACTGTTTGAATATATTAGTGTTGTACGGAAAACTGAGAAAATTGATGATGTTATTAAATAACTAACTGTCAATAAATAACTTCTGTGATAGATTATTTATTTTGCGGCATGTATTACTAGAATGGCCGTTTATTGCATTATACCTCCGTTAAATAAATTTTTGATTTAATGTAACTTAAGTAATTTTTCCATTTCTTTAAAAAACGTTTCAAAAAAATCATTTTTCCCAGATTGCAGGACAAGATGCAATTTCTCAGAAAAATTGAATTATTTTTTATTGTTGGGAAGTGTAAGTCAATACAAAAATTAATGAATTTTTTGCTGGAATGTTGCGTAACAAAAGGTTTAATTTTGAAAATTCTTGTTCTTTGTAAAATTGTAACATAATTCAAAAATGGTGTTTTATGTTAACAAATATTTCACAATTGCGTGTGTGTGTATATGAGTGTGAGTAGGTGTCTATGTATGGTGTGTCAATTCATCAATCGTATGGCTGGTAAGTCAGGGCACACCAGTCTACTGGAAACACATCGACAGATATTCTAAACATGTTACAAATCTGAAGAACGTAGTAGACAAACCAACAAACTCACACCTAATAAATCGTAGGAACATCATAAATATATTGTGCTTTTTTTCATGCTGGCTTTGAAGATAGAACATACCTACAGATCTTAATGCATCAACAATGCTAAGACGTATATTATAGTCTCCCTTTAATCTCGCAAATCTACGTGGACTTCAGGTCCATCTATTAGACGTCTATGATCAGGGACGGTTTAGTTCCATCATACATTCTGTATGATTCTCGTTGACTCCTCAATATCATATTCACACAACTATGATTAAATTGATAAGAAATACCGTAAAACAATAAAACGTGATCTCAATAGCTCACAGCAATGACTCTAATTGTGACACATGCTGGATGTACTTCCTCTTATGGAAAGAATAATGCCATGTTCACATCAGCAGTTATTGTTCAAATATAATTTTTGAATAATAAATTATCTATTCAATCTTCCTTTCTATACACGGAATAGATAACGTGGTTCAAATGCATTGAAATGCTAATGATTTGCATATACCAGCATATTATATTGTTCGTGCAAATTGGACGTTATAGTGTACCGCCTTAATGATGTAGTACTTTTAATTGCCAGCTCCAGCTGCACATATCCGAAATAGAAATCCTGTAATTATAAATGCTGCAGTGCTAATTATTCTTTGATTAGAGTAATCTTAGAGAAATATATAATATACATCGGAATTAATAATGTAATATCTTGCGATGCATCTTCCTCACCATATTCCACCATTATACTTATTTGAATCTTTTGTATGAAACATGAACAAAACAAACACACACATGAGAAATTCATTATTTGTTTTCTTTAACTTACTTTCGTGAAGTGGTACTAAATAATAATGCTGATAGGTTTTCAATTTGTAAAGATGTTTTATTATTGTAGCTTTTTTTCACCAATGTAAATGAACCAATTCAAACTTGAATTTATTCTATATGTTAAAAAGGACATAGGTAATTAAGATATGATTTATTTTGAACAAAAAAAAGATTTTTTAAATTATTTTGAAGCATTTTATGGGAAGATAAATTCCTTATATTTCTCAGTATAGATGAAAATAATGCATGTATCTTATGTTTGTGTAAATAAAAAGGGATGCTCTTATTATCATCAGAACTCGAGACCAAAAACAGTAAATACAAAGTAAATAATTTACAGAAAGCAATGTTTTTCGCAATATTTTAAGAAAATAATTTTAAATGTATTTCCAATGTATAAATTGAATTGAGAGAAAATGTGCTGGCGAAAACAGCATATTCTTTTATACCCATATTTATCTCAATTCTTATATAGTGGGTAAAATTCTTAAGATCCTAAGCAAAAATTTCCTTTAAACACAAAAATGCAATTGTTGAAAAAGATTTCTTCATAAAGTCTTTTAGATCAATTTTGAAAAAGCAAATAAAATACTAGTTCCCCCAAAACGCCTGCAACCATTTTTCAGGTGTTTTCTCAATAAACTCCATTTATTTGTTGTTGTGCTTACACTTTATTTACTTTTCACCTGTGACGTTTAAATCATCTGCTACTGCATTCTATCTCGTGACGACGAGAGGAAAACAAATTTCTTTTCCCCTCTTTTAATTACATAATGGTATAAAAAAATAGAGCGAAAACATGAAGTTTATGTTACATAGCATTACATGACAAATTAGTTTATATTGAAAGCAAGTAGTCAAGAAACTATATTCCCTAATATTCTTACATTATAAATATCAGTTTATTCCATGAAGAATAACAAATATATTATAAGGTCTTGAAAATTTACTATTCCTCTACAAATTAATAGGAAAGGATCAGTTTCCTTTTAATGTGTCTTTTTTTTCTTAGGAAAGCTTAATATTATATTATTCCAGATATTAAAAAGTCTATAATAATATCTCGGGAGAGGTATAGAACTGTTAGTGGACATGGTTGCGCCAATGAATGGATATTGTAAAGCTTTTTATCCCACTTTTATAAAGAGAATATATTTTTAATTAAATATGTTATATAATTTTTTATTGAATTTCTAATCTACAATTTAAAATGTAACTATAATTAAAGTGTTAGTATCATTCAAGAATGCAATATCCATGTGGATTGTTTTATTAATGTCTTTAATAACTAAACATACTCATCCTCTTCAGCAGGCAGTGCGTTTTCATTCATTGGGCGCTTGGGCGTGTGCCCGGGGGTCCGCGGCCAGGAATGACCCACATAACCTGGACTTACTGGTTATAAATATATTTCCCAATAATACCACACATTGCACAGAAGTGGATGGCAATGCATGAAAATTGCAAAAAAGAAGAAAAACGAAAAGAAACGAAGAAGACAAAAACAAAAATAAATCACAAAACAGCAGAAATTTTTTTAAAAAATGAAGAAAACGAGTTACGTTTGCTATATTACTTAAACTTTTACCCGATACAATGTAGCTCTGACTCGCTTTCGTAATTATCTGTTTGCTTTTCGATAAAAATTTTATAATCGATTTATAACTAAATTCTCGATCAGCTGTATGCTTGAATATAGCTGAAATCTAACTGACAGTTAAACAGAATATATAGATTTTGTTTTTATTTTGTCTAAACAAACTATTCAAGAGTCGAATTTATAAATATATGCTCCTACTTTTTTTCCTTTTCTTATTTAAATGTCGAACAGGCATTAAAAGTGAACCGGCAAGACTTTTCATTTGGTGAAAAAATCATATGGGCGACGATCACCAAGCTCTAAATCACCAAGGAGGCAACATCAAATTTAAAATTTTAACAAACGGATTTGACATTGATTGTTTTTAATATTTGAATATGAGTTTTGTAAAAAATTATTTCCGCTTGCTTTTTGTTATTTTATTTCTAAAATGATAACTGAATAATTTGATGTTTTTTTGGTAAGTAGATATGAACATTTTTCTATTTCAGATAAAACAGAGAAGAAATTGAAATTTATCGCATGTCTCTGTAATTACGTCACCAAAGTATTTAAAATCAATTCAAAACTTTCATTCTTATAACCTTAAAAAGCAGAAAATAATACTAAAATAAAAACAAAATTAATGAACCATGATTTTATAACGGACTAAAAAAATATAAAATAATTTCTCTAATCCTTGTAAAGGATAAAACCACATACGGATTTGTAACTTTCTAAATAATCCTGAAAATTAATACTTGGCAAATTTTATAGCTATTAAAATTCTTGTAAGATTGGAAACGAAAAACATGGGGCGCAAGCAATACATAACCTAATATAAAGAGTGTAGAGAGTAGCTATCGAGAACTTAATTATTGGTTCACATTATTTGCGGTGCAATAAAATTGTTAGTTGAGCTATTAATGCATCAATTATCTGTCGCCTGCACCCCATGTTTTTCGTTTCCAAACTTACAAGTACCGGGTGCCCATAATTAAACGACCTTACTTCAAAATTGTGTACAGACAAACTATTGTTCAGAAAGTTGTAAAATTATGTGTACGACATAAAGAAGGGATGGGAATTTGTTTGAGAATAAAAAAATAGTTCAAATTTCGCCATAGAGGGCGTTTTTAATGGAGATCATGTTTAGCATACATTAATACTTAGCATACATTTATAACAATTTACAAATTTTGTTACAACAATAAATGCTCATCATGATGACCATCATTTTCAGCACTATTTGAAATCGTAAGATAGCATGTTCCACCTTGACCGCAGTGTGTTCTGGAAATGTTAAGAACATGTCATGAAAACGTCTTTGAGATCAGGTAAAGTTCTTGGTTGATCCCAACTTACAGCTGTTTTAAACGGCATCAAAGCCAAAAATCGCATGGATTGAGTCAGGCGATCGGGAGGCACAGATGACGAAATTGGCAGCTGATCACACGTTTTCTGGCAGTGATGTTTGAGAACGTCCTTAACACAACGTGTAATGCGTGAGGAGCTCCATCTTGCATAAAATTATGCGTGAAGGCACTGACATGCTTGCAGATCCGGAATAATTTTATTCCGTAATAACGATGCATATCTCTGTCCAGTGATAGAAAATGTTACTGGACCTCCAGAAATTAATTCCTCGATAAAATACGGGCCAAGAATAAAAGACGCGGAAAACCCACACCACACCGTTACTTTTGGTGAGTTTAGCGGAACTTGTAAGGTGGAATGCGGATTGTCTGTTTCCCAAATTCGGCAGTTGTGAGTATTCACCGAACCGTCCAAATGAAAGTGTGCTTCGTCTGTCCAGAGGATATTCCAAGGCCCTTCTGGATCAACTTCCAAACGAGCAAGAAGCTGCAGTGAGAACAGATGTCGAGTCTCGAAATCATGTGGAAGCAATTCCTGCACAAGTTGAAGCTTATATGGATAGTAACGGAGGATGTCTCGCATGATCTTCTGAACAGTTGAACGAGGCAAATCCAATGATTCTGCCACACGCCGAACACTTGTACTAGCCTGCACTTTGAATGCTTTGTCCTCTTCCACCTGAAGTGCAACTTTCTCTATTGCTTCCCAGAAACAGGTTTTCGTCCTCTTCCAAAATGAACATTCAACGATCCTGTTTCTTCAAATTTGGTTACCATTAATCGAAGATTTTTAGCAGTCAATGGACCTTTTCGCATCCACTTTAAAGTCCGAAATTTCCGTAGAGCAACTATTGCGGAATTATCGTTTTGATAGAATAACTTTAGTAACAACGCTCGATCTGGTAAACGTAATGACATTCTGATTAGCAATACCGAGCACACTGAAAATAAACTAATCTCCCGTGAAAGTTTATTGCTTTTATAACAGTTGCTGTGTGATGTCAAAAAAATTTGCATATTTTCGTCTTCCTTCGTGTAAATCCTTTGAAAATTAGTCATCGAAGAAGTTTAATTAAAGTTTGCAGTTCATTTCAGAGATTGTGTTGTTTAATGATTATCAGTTATTGTGTTACCGCGTCCTGTGGATAAAAAAGTGATAAAATACAAAGAGTAAACCGGTAATAAATGTGGCCTTCATTCAAAAGCGCCCTCTAGTGGCGAAATTTTGAACAATTTTTTTTTTTATTCGCTCAAACAAATTCCCATTCCTTCTTTATGTGGTACACAGAATTTTACAACTTGCTGAACAATAGTTTCGTCTGTAGACAATTTTGAAGTAGGGTCGTTTAATTACGGCCACCCGGTATTTTAATAGCTATCAAAAGTTGCCTGATATGAATTTTCAGGATAATTTAGAAAAGTTAGAAATGCGTGTATGTGGTTTAATCCTTCATAATGATTAGAGAAATCATTTTATACTTTTTTGTCCGTTATAAAAACATGGTACATCATTTTTTTATTTTATTTTATTATTATTTAAGCTTTTGAGACACATTTAATCATTCACAGTTTCAAAAAGTGAACGTTACATGAAACATGCTTCATGTAACAGTATTCTTTGGAGAGACTATACATTCTATCAAAATACACTTTAAAAAACTTACATATTTATAATTATTTTTTTTGTAATGACAAGTAATACAAGATGATAAATTAATTTAATAATCAGATTTTTTTACCTACTAATTGTACTCATTTAATAATCAGAATTTCTTACGTACTCATCGTATTCATTTTTACGTACTCATTTTTCAACATCATTGAGATCTTTTGCTAAAATATTTTATGAAGTTTTCTACAAAACCCATAAAAAAATCAATTAGAGGGAATAAATATATTGCTCGTGACTGAATATAAATTCTTCATGTTTAAACTCCATCATAATTTTTAAGGCTTTTGAACTATTTGTATGCTAATAATGCTGGAAAAATTGTATAAAGATGTTAAACTAAATCTCAAACTTTATAAAAAGGTATATTTCAATAATAATTAAATTGTAAAACTTGACAGAAAGAACTCTTAAGCATTTCCCGGAATTAATGTCTGTTCAATAAAAACAGAAGTTTTGTCATATTATTCATTATATCGTTCCACTAAAAATTTATTTAAAAAACGTATGTTCTCTTGAATATCGTAAAGTATACCCATTTATATAGTTCAACCGCAAATCACCGGTGGTCATATTTGTAGAAAGGTCATGGTCACCTGCCAACTCATGACTGGTATTTTTGAATTATGGGTTCGATTCCCTTTGCAACTGATGAATTCCTCATATAGAGGTGCTAATGAACAAATGTGTCGAGGTTGAAATTTATCACGTTGTATTGGTGTAGAAGTTCAGGAAGAGAGCTGGCAGCTTTGGTGTCACCCTCATTATCTGACTTTTGTTCAAAATTACGAGGTATCCTCTCAATAGCCCACGCGCAAATTTAGAAAGAGATCCTAATGAACAGTCAAATCAATGGACCAAACCACTAATAACTTTTAACAACAAGATCATAAGCAGTAATTAACAAAATATGTACTAGGTAATTTTATTTGAAGTTCAGATGCTGCTGTAAAAAACCACTGCTTCGAATGACTTCAAATTTCAATTGAATATACTTGAAGAAGGAAAAAATGGTATGACATAAGAAAACAGTTCCCATGCTTATTGATAGATAGCTTTGTAAGCGGCATAAGGAAATTGAAAAGGGCTACAAGTGTCATTTGAATCGAAATGCAATGGCTTTGGTAAGAGTTGCACACAAAACCAGTACTTCTCAAATTTTCAATATTTGCGACCCAATTTTCAATCCTAATATTCACCGTTCCCTTTATACAATAACAATGTATTGAAGGCAGTAATATTGTGTTTTTAAAGTAAAACTACAATACTATTTTTTAATTATAAACCGTATAAATTATCAAACGATAGTATTAAATTTTGTACACATATCTTTTAAATGAAAGATATTTTAAGTACAGATATTTTTAAAGTAAATTTTCTTTCAAAATATTAGATATTTTAAGTAATAGGGTAAATATTATGTAACTTTTTCTTCTCAGAATGTTTTTTGTTTTGCTTCCTTTCGCATTAATAAGTTTTAAATCTTTTATAATAGACTTTTCGATATGCTCACGCCCCCACGAAGGGTTATCACGCTCCCCTAAGAAGGCGCGCCCCATAGTTTTAGAATCACTTCATTAAACCAACTTTGTTGTTTAATGTATATGATTGTTTTAGAAAAAAAATGACTTAATTAATTCAACAGTTGTACTGTTAACGAAAGGTTTAAACACCCCTTCACGTTGGAGCCATACTGGATGGAAAAAAATTCTATTTTTATTTGCTCTTAAGCCAAAAACTTCATACGCCAAACCATTTTTCTCAACTTTAAATGCATTCAGTTTCAAATTCGAAATCATTTTGTGCTGTGGTTCTCGTTTTACGGCATTTTGAAAGTGGAACTTTAATTATATCATACTGTATAGAGTAATGTACACCAAGGGTGTAAGACTTAAAGGCTAACTTGGGGCAAGTAAACAAGTTTAACTTCAGGTGGGTCGCAAAAAAACAATATTCATAGAAACTTAGGTTTATTTCGAATAATACATTTAATAAACATATATAAAAGAACAAAAAAAACTTAATATTTACATTCTGACACTTGTCATCTCTTCTCTGGCACTATCTTCCTTGTTTCGGGAGGTTTTTTTAAAATTCTTATGTATTATTTTGTGATTATTTATGATATCGTGGACCGTGAAAATGTTCTTTGTGGGTCGCATGTGGCCCCCGGGCTACAATTTTCACACATCTTATATACATCCATATGCTTTAATTATTCCCACTCAGAATTCTCTAACAAAACATCACTTGCTGCATTATTAATAACGGTGCGATATAGAGAGACTTCTTTATCGGAAAAACACTTCTACTTTTTCCTGGTTTCTTATGTTCCACACATCACCTTGCAGGAAATGGCTCCAAATAAAAAGAATAACAAAGCCCTCAACTTTAGCTTTCGTCACTATATCAGACAATCCATAAAAGCAGTTTATTCTTAATCAAAAGCTGATATTCCCTTGAATATCTAGTTATCGTATATCAGAAACTAAGTGAATTGTACTAAATGATAAGAATAGTCAGGAAGACATATTTCGAGGTTGGAAGGAAGATCATGTGCAGTAATTAATTGACTCACTGTTACAGGTCTTGAGGAATGATTACCATTAATTCGTAAGCAATAAAATGTCACATAATGCGTAAGCAATAATATCGGAGAAGAATTTACTTACACAGGAAACTTTTTCCTCCTAAAGTTGTATGAATTGTGCCTCTTTTTTGTAATAAAAATATATTTCCATCTAAAAAAAAATATATTAAACAAAATCTATTCCTGTAAATTCGATTAATTCAAACAAACTTTGGAAAAGAAGCATTTTAAAATAAATAAAGATTGGTAAAAGGTTACAGAAATATAAAGTATATTAAAAGTTATAAGGATATTTAGATGGCTACTTTTGAGCTTTTCAGTGAATTAATCAGGTAATAAAAAATACTTCATGCATATTCAAGTATGCAAATAAAAACAGTACATTGATTTTAAAATTCTATTGAAGCATTTGAGTCTAAAGTTTTGTATGCATTGGAAGAGGAAACAAAGCAGTTTATTATATTTTAAAGTACCAACCAGGAATACCATTTTGAAATATGATTATTCTTTAGCGTTTTTCATAATTTTGTTTTATTTACAAATTTTACTATCGGAATTATTTTCCATAAATATTTACCAACCTAAAGAACATTGCAGCTTAAATTCTTTTGGAAATTCTAGTTGGACTGGAGGTTTTCTTATAATATGGATCCAATGATAAAAAGTTGCCAGACTATAAGAATTATCACCCTTACTTGATAATGGTGTTATAAAAAACTGTATCTAGAGATGAAATATACAAGTTTAAAAGGGGCTTTAAATTTTAAAATTTAATTCCTTTATAAAGTTGTGACAGTAACAAGTGAAGAAACGAAAACTCAGCGTTTGCAATTCAAGTTGAAAAAAAATGCTACTGCTGTAAAACTGATTTCCAAATTTAAAAATGCAGCTTACATTTGAAAAATGCAGCTTACATTTGCAATTATAATGAATTGTTGTTGCTGTTGCCTTGTCCAAGAAGTGCTGAGAAATCAAATGGTGCCTAGAGCGTCTGAAATGGCTCTTGCTATTCCAACTACCTTTGGAGAAGAAAGCAGTTAGTGCTACGTGAGATTTAGTTCTATGTTGTGGAGTTTAACCAATAAATGACTGTTAAAAATAGGATTAGGAGAAAGTTGAATATCAGGACAGTGAGAACAAGAATTATAACTTCTTTGGCCATCAGGTGATATTTACAACCCTTTAAAGTGTCTTGTAAGTAGTCTATGGTGGTTGAAATTACGAGCACTGATCAAGGAAATCAAATTTAACAGAGCCGTAGAGGTCAGACTTTTGCCTGTAGGTCCACAGAAGATATTTCATTTCCTTACTACCCATGGGGAATTCCATTGGAGGCAATGGAGGTGTTACCCTATCCGCCACCTGGGGACACGCCCTCTTAGGGATTACAGACTCCAACGGGGGATAATGAATTGTATATTCCCTCATTGTCAATGTGCCATTAATATTATAAGATGCAGCTCAGAAACGGATAGAGAGTGGAATAAGAATAAATATTAAAGAAGATATTAAAAATTGTTTTAATATATAAAATTATAAATTATTTATTTCATTAATTTACTTCATTAAAGTGATTTAGATCAACAATCTCAGAGTCACTGTATGGAAGTGGCCACTTTATAATTACCATTTCATCAACATCTCATTGGACCTCCTTTCACCTTTAATGTAGTTTTAGTTCTTTCTGGGTTATTGATAGTTCATTTGTTAAATCTAAGATAAAAATTTCTGATATTAATTGGATAGTTGAGAATGTAAGTGATAGTTGGCTCTTTCAACTCCATCTCGCAATATACGAATGAGATAAGTAGATTGTACGTAGAGGCCAAATCAAGAAAAAAATGAAATCTCCATCATAATCTTCAAGCCAATCTTGCGTAATATCAGCTCGAGACGAGAGGCATAATATCAGCACATTTAGAGGGAAGCATTATTTTGTGAAAAGAGATCATTGTGCGATAAACCATCAGTATTGCAGGATGTACATGGTTAGCAACAATGTCAAGTATGATGTCTTATTTAGATATACAGGCATATGAAATAAGAATATTAAAGTATGTCAAAAATATTCCTTAAGACATCATGTTGTCTGCCAGCGTAAAATATTGAAGCGATATACACTCAAGAGCCAAAACATTATGACCACCTGTCAATAGCGAGTTGGCCCCCCTTTGGCGCGCAACACAGCTTCAACCCGCTTGGCATGGATGCCACAAGCCTTGGTAGATGGCCGGAGACAGATTGTACTAGATGTTTAAGCAACGGTCACGCAAATCCGAGATATTGCGAATTAGTGGTCTTTGAACTCTGAGCTGCCGTCCCATGACATCCCAAATGTGTTCTATCGAATTGAGATCCGGTGAGTTAGGCGGCCAGGACATTAACTGGAATTCAGCATCATGTTCCTGGAACCACTCCAACACAATTTTAGCCTTATGACACGAGGCGTTGTCCTGTTGGAACATTCCATTTCCAGATGGAAAAACAGAGGCCATGTAAGTGTGCAACTAGTCCGTAATAATGTTCATATACCCTGTAGCATTCATGGTCTGCTCTACCACAACCATGGGTCCAGAGACGCCCAAGAGAACGTCCCCCAAAGCATAATACCGCCACCACCGGCCTGTTTATGACCTACGTACATTGAGGGAGCAACTGTCGCCTGGAAGATGGCGTATCTTGACACGGCCATCGGCGTGATGAAAGACAAACCGTGATTCATCTGACCAGGCAACTTTCTCCCCTAATCCATGGACCAGTTGCGATGTTCCCGGGCCCAGCTCAGGCGCAGTTGGCAATGACGCTTGGTCAGTAAAAGCACACGAGTGGGACTTTTGCTGCGTAGCCCCATATCCAACAGTGTCCGCTAAACAGTGTGCTCCGATACTATTCTGCTTGGTCCTGCATTGTATTGGGCAGTCAGCTGAGCCATTGTCTGGCTCCAGTTTTTCTTCACCACGCGAGACAGTCTCCAACGACATTTTTCTTTGATAGCGCGTGCACGTCCAACACCACATCGTCTACTGCTGGTTTCACCGTCAATCATCCACTTTGCATAAGTACTAACAACTGTAAATCTCGAACAACCCACGAGTCGTGCAGTTTTGGAAATACTTGCTCCGAGTCTTCGAGCCATTGCAACCTGCCCTCTGTCAAAGTTGCTTTGATCCGCAGCCTTTCCATCACACACAGAAGTAACTGAAAGAATGATTCTTCAGATTCTCCAGCAGCAGTTAAATACCACTTCCACCTGATCACGTGCCTTCCACGGCATCCATGCGAGTTAAATGCAAAAATGTAGGTGTGGTCATGTTTTGGCTCTTGAGTGTATTCAGTGCTTCCCTACAAATTCCAAATCACCCATCTACATGATGTTGCTTAAAACGGGATTCATCTGATCACATATATCATTTTGTTTTAGTTCTATACATCTAACAAATGTTGTATTCCTCAAAGAATTTGAAACGTTTTATCAAGCGTGCTAAAAAATCAAATAAATATTTGTATTATCCTACAGTTCCCTTAGCCTCCATACGATACATAAGAGCCACATATTGCCCATACTGCTTTCAGAGATGCTTTTAAAAGATCCTGAATTAAGATCTGCTGCAATTTCCTGCGCTGATACCATTCTGTTTTATTTCACTCTTCTGAAAAATATCCGTTCCACTCGATCATTCATTAGTTAAGGATGACCTCAATTTATCTGCTTAAACCGAGTATTTTGAGTAAGAGAATGAGTGAATATTAACGTCTCACTATTCAGCTGTTCGAGGTCTTTTGGTGACGGACCTCGTAAATATTGAAAAATGGTCAAATGACGTGAACGACACCTGAGTTGGCAGCCCCTCTCCAACATTCACACCACACCAGCTAGAGGGTGTTTGAGCCTCGATATATTTAACGTGCATCGGTCCCCTTTGCATGGCGGGTCTTCAGTGGTACCAGGCACGAACTCATGATACGCTAGCCACAAGTCCGTTTAACCCATAACGCTCGGCTACCACTGCCACAGCCAGTCTCTTGTCGAAAATTTTAATCTAGATACAGTTTCACTACAACTGTTCTTGATTATTTCTCATATTTGATGGGGTTGTTGATATTTCCTTTATACACCCGGGATCCCACCATCATCCCTGATCAAAGTCTATCAATTCACTATGATTTCCCTGCAAGTGGTCTCCCTTTACTAATATCTATGAAGTTTAAATTTCTTATTTTACATTAGCATAACTCATTCGCTGCAGTACTGAGCCTCAATACCTGATTTCCATAAAAGTTTCAGTTCGTCAAGTTAAAGTGAACACTCCGTTCACATACTACAAAATTAAATGACTTGAAAATATGAAAGAAGCATCTTCTGAATTTTTAAATATAGGACAGAAAATATCCTTTATACTATTTTTCAACAGTCAGAAACTTTTTTAAATATGTAATTTTTCTAAAATTCAATAAAAATATATCATATCCTGTAAATCTCGACATCATAAACCTAATGCATAATCATATTCTAAAATTTATTTTTTCACTACAAAATCTGATGTCAAAAATTTAATAATTTTCAGATTCATTTATTTAGAGGAACATGATAAACTAAAATAAAAATTTACACGGAAGAACATTTTAATTCAAACTACAATCCGTATACAGACCTTATATAACTCCGTTTCTGTCAAAATGTCCTTCAACATATAGGGAGATGTTAAAATTGAAGCATTACCACGAATCTAGTTCTAACTGTTCTTGCTTTCACTTCCCTCTATCGACGTTTTCCTTGGCTCGTCCAATGAAAACTGCCACAGAAATGCAATTATTTCTCTGAAAATAACGTCGTTCAAACTTTTAAAAGGCTCTCTCCCATCTAACACTGTTTTAACTGTTGAAGATTCAGTTAAAGTTAACGGCCTCGTCAATCAAACTTAAATGAAAATCATCGAATCATGTTCCCCGTGGACAAAGCTCGCTTTAAAATATCCCAGATCCATATCCAATGTCTTTATATTGTTGTTCCAATAACCACATTCACTAGCTTTCTATCGGGATGATGATAAAAGGTTGCCATAGCAACGTGCATCTTCCAAAGAGAGAAGGGAACATTAACGTTAGATTATGTGCCCCTCAAAATGTATATGTTCATTGTGAAATGCATTATTCATTGCTCAGACCTCCATCACAATTAAGTTTGGCGCAGCCCATATGCACAATCTTTAATGTCTGTCGAATAATTCTGAATTTTAAATTTCAGCATGGCGTTAATGTGAAAGTGTGGAATTTTTATTTTGTCAGTTTTATTCGATAAGTCATGAAGTTATTAGGGAATTAAATCTAGAAACCTATAAATATTGGAAGGTTTCTAACTGAATTTGTTTAATTAATAATTTTTATTTCACATATTTTCCTCTTCAAATAATACGTACAAACCTTTCAGCCATTAGCCCATTTACTGTCACAAAAAATAAAGAAATAATAATTACAGAAAAAATGGCTACATTGGTATGTTCA
The DNA here is from genome assembly GCA_019973975.1 of Trichonephila clavata. NCBI lineage: Eukaryota > Metazoa > Arthropoda > Arachnida > Araneae > Nephilidae > Trichonephila > Trichonephila clavata. Next base: position 15,081 of record BMAO01018491.1, on the reverse strand, counting down.
AAACTTTCTCGGAATCGATAGCGCGTGAAAAATGAATTCATTATGTATTTTTCCTATAATGTACAATATTCCTGCATACGTAGATTTAATTTCGTGTGCTTTATGTAAAACTTTACCTCAATGAAACCTCAGTGAAAATAGTGTCATGAAAATAAATCCAATTTAGATCAATTATTGCTTCAACTTTTAAGTTTTTATTAAGATCACCCTTTGAAAATATACGCGAACTATTGGTGATGGACTTCGTAATTTTAAATCTAGCCCGAGTGACGCTGTAAATTGATTAGCGATCAGTTAATCAAAGCAAGCCCAGTGACCAATTGGTTGTGTATCCCTCTTCCAGGCCTCAGTCCGAGATTCAAATCCCGGGATTAGAAATTTCTTGAATCAGCCTTCCATTCCTTCAGTGAATTGATTAATGAGAACCCTGTTTTCTTGGGAACTAAACACTAAATGTCTTGCGTCAAATTGATCACCTGACTGGATCGCCTGCTCATGAACTTCAGCGTCCAAAGTCTGAAAACTGAGATAGGCACAGAAAGCCTTGGCTCTCCAATGGGCTGTTACGCCAATGAGTTTAGTTTAATTTAATCGAAGCTGAATGAGATCTCAGTTCGAAGAAACTCTGTAGTTGATACATTTTTTACATCATCTATCTTATAATTTGATTTTGTGTACAATAAACCACATTCATTTAAAAATATAAATAGTTGTTATATTTTTAAATATAACTTTATGTTTTTTTCTAAAGAACACATAGTAAGAGTAACTGGTAACTCTTTATAAATGTTTTCAAACTATTTCGACTTTTTTTTCCATTTTAAAATAATTGCTCTTCCTGACTTGTAAAGCTCTTAAATAACATATATTATTTTGAAATTGATTTCAAATTGTAGGGGTTCATTCCTAATTATTATCTATATTTATATGAAAATATTATTTTGACATCAAAATACTTTTGATTTAGACACTTTATTTTAATTCTGAATATTTATCAGCCACAATAAAAGATGAAAAAAAAATTTTTACGCATAATGTATTAAGCAGCTTTGTAATTATGAATTTTAGTAAAAACTAATCAAATTTCGTTTGAAATGCTTACTAAAAATAGTGAAAACGCATGTAATAAAGCGATCGAGGACTTGAGGGAATCTATAGCTGATGTAGAAATTGTGATGGAAAGTATAGCTGAGGATAGTATAGGTGGAGTGTATACATTGACACGTTCCTGAACTCCGCATAAAACTAATTGTAGAAAATGAAACTTTTTGTAAATATTTATATGTTGGTCCGGTGCATTGCAAGTGTTTTTTCCACAGCAGCGTGGTTTCCACAGCAGCTCAAAGTATTAACCCGAAACGGGTGCACCTGTGTTTTAATTTAAATCTATGGGAGCAGAGCTATTTTCAGATTTAACATTAACGAATTTAGCAAAAATAGAATTTTCGAAATTTACTTAAAATTTTTATTTTTGAAAAAGTAAAATTTACCCTTTGAGTGGCAAAAGTTTTTGTGTCCAAAATGTTCAAAAAATACAATTTTTTTATTGGATATTGCTAAGCATAATATTTAGCAGATTACGAAAATGAAATAATTTTATTTTAATTTTCAGTTTTAAAGTTTGCATACTATTTTTTATTTTATAATTGTGGAGCATAAAAAAAATCCAAAATGTTTGCTTTTTATACTCTACATGTTATGGAAAAATGTATCGTGTACCTTATAAAAGAGTTTTGCTCATACTTACAAAAATATTATTATGTTTGTACCTCGTTTTCAAACGTTTGAGGATGATGAGACTGAGGATGACGTTTGAGAATTTGAAGCATCATGTAATAACGTCTTACATTGTAATGCGGATACAGATATATATAATATCGGCTTTCTTATTATCTTTCCATTTTCAATTTCTCTCAAGCAACAAATTGCACATTGTCTTTCTAATCACTGATCTTTATGGAATATTTTCAAGAATATAAATTCCTGCAATTATTTCATTACCTTGGACAAACTGCATCTTTTAAAAACACTCTCTAGCACTAATAATCTCAATATAAGAATTATAAAAATATGTGCAAATCACAAAGATAGAAAGAAGAAGACATCAGTGCCTATGTGCAATGTACGGGCAAAACAATTAAGAGGTTAATAGTGGTCGTTAAAATTTGTTATAAAATTTAGGTATGAGATATTTTGTATTCAGAAATGGAATAGGGGTAAAATAAGGAATTTTGAACTGAAATGTTAAACTTTAAAAACTGTTAAAGTATTGTTCAGGGGTCCACGGGACCAACCTGCAAATCAAGTATTCTTTAGGGGAAGTGTTTTAACGAGTTCCATTCCATACTTTCAACTAACCCAAAATGAGAAAGTCTGTTCATGCATTGTTTGATTGGAAAACTTTCTGTAAAAGAACCACGATTTCTGTAAATTATGGGCATTATTTAAAGCTTTTTGTGAATTTGATTCTCGAGAGAAGAAGAGAAGATAACAAGAGTAAATGGGGCTGTTGTTAGATCGTAATAACTTTTACATTTAAATCACTCGCGTTTCTGAAATGGATTCAACATCTCGAGGTGGAGCTCAAAGGAATCCGGCCAAGTACAAACATTTAATGATAAGTACTATTTTTTCTTTATACACAGGATGATTCGCCACCAGACTGACAAACTTGCAGGGTGTGTATTCAGAGACGACTGCCGGGAGTGTATTCCTGTATTCAGAGACTATTCGGGATCACACAGAAATGCAGGGTCGTAAATGCCGTAGTTACAAGAATTGGTGCAAAGAAACAGAGAAAATGAACAAACGAAACGAAATATTAAAGTGACAAAAAATTATTAAAAAGTTGTACTACAACAGGTTTTCGAAATTATGACAAGAAGTCGTCTGGCAGGCCTAACAGGGACGTTGCATGGTACGTTCCTAACGTTGTGGAAGATTGCTCCTGGTAGTATTGCGGTAGATGGCGCTGAACGATAAAAAACAGATCCTGCTGGAAGTCGTTATTGTACCTGTTGTATTACAAACTTTCAATAAAATGTATTCTGTCACATTAATGTGTTGCGGTTACTGTTTTTCTCCTTCTGCTTCTTTGCACCATACCTCGCAACCACGGCATTTGCTACCCTGTATACCTATGTGATTTTGAGTCGACTCTGAACCCCCTACACAACCTGCAAGTTTGTCAGTCTGTTAGGAAATCACCTTATATAAGTATTAAGAATAGATTAAAACTGACTTTTTATTATTAATTTGAAAGCAACTGTATTTGCGAAATAAAAGTGGTTGTTTACTTAATGATGTATGTGAAGATTCGCTACAACATAACTGTATGTAACTCTGTGTCTGCTTTCCATCAATAAAACTGTTTTCAGAAAAGATTATGCGCTTAACACGCGAGTGATCATGCGGGCACAGATTCACCTCCGGCTCACGAAATGTTTAATTCTGATCAAACGGTTTATTTGTTACAAAGATCTTGTCACTATCCTCCTATATGACAGTCTCCATGGGAAGAATATGTCACGTATATCCTTTTTTGGGAGTGGCAAACGTTTTCGTACAATCTGAATGTAATTGTTGCGACTTAGTTCTCCGTGCGCCCACTTTTATTAGAAATATTTTCCATGAACAGCTTACAATTTTCTCCTGTGAACAACTTGGTGATTTCGATCGCTTTTTGTACGGCTCATTATGATTTATAAATGTAAATGAACCGAATATAAAGAAAGAAATGGGCATTTGTGCGATTTCTATTGTATGAAGTTGAAACTGATAAAAAAGGGAAGAAACTGAGAAAATAATGATGTATATTAATCTTCATAGCGAAAGAAAATTTGTGAGAAAAGTGATGAACATGAAACGTTTCAGAATTGAAAAGAAGTTTTGAAATGCAAACGAACTCCATGAAAGATATGAACCACTAATGTACCACAAGACGCACTGCGCCCTGTCGAAAAGACACGTGTAATAAAAGTTCAACATGATATTTGTCGATCATCAAAGTACAATAAAACTAAATGACTTGAACAAAATATGACAGTTTTGACCTTCAGATATCATTCCTGTAATATTAGGTGAAAATATCTGTGATGTGTGTCCTTCATTAAAATCACGCACATTTGAAACATTTTAATTCAGTCTGATTGGATTTTTTCTCAAATTATCAAAGAAAAATTGAAAAGTCTAAAACGCGTATGTATAAGTATACTTTCTCTTAGTGAAATTATTCCTTGGAATTATGATTTTTATCTTTATAGTAAAAATAATTATAAAAAAAAAGAATTGGGGTGACTCCGTCAACCCACGCGACCACTAACATTAATATCGATTGCGCACTTTTTGCCGGGTAACAAAATTGTACAACAGAACCTGCTCTACTACATTTCTTTAGATATTAATAGAAATCATCGAGGAATAAATCGAGCGTCATGGATTACCAATGTATTTTCTATTGATGTGTGCAGGTATTTAATTTAAATTAAAGGATACATTTTAGGAAAGAAATTTTTCCCCCAACAGTGAAACATTTATTGTAAAATGTGTTATATAAATTCAAACATTTATAAGTATTATTGCTTCTTCATTTAATCCCTTTCTAGGCTCCTTTCATTTCTGTATTATGGATCAAAAAATGGAAATTATTTTATACTTATTTTCAAACGTACATATTTTTTTAAACGTAATAGCACTATTTGCATACAAATTCCTTAAGAATTAATTTGAAAAAATCCATTTAAATAAATGAGTAATTTACCAGTACAATTGGCTTTATGTATGGCAGAAATCATTACACTTTGAAATCAATTCTCACAAACTATAAATATAAAGCTTAGAATACCTAGCTTTTATCTTGAATTGCATATTTTACATTTACATAAATGATTATGAAATTATTTACCAAATTTTGATCGTGTAGACAAATTCGAATACACAGTACCTCATATTACCCAACATCGCATTCTGTATAGAAGAATCTTGTTTCTCTTTTTTCCTTCTTTTCACTGTATCTACTTTAATAGCAAATAATACACTGACATGTTGGATTAGTTTTCTTCTTCACTGGGGGAGTGAGTATATATCAACGTCGCACTGTTCAGCTACACGAAGATTTTTGGCAACGGACCTCGTAATTTTGAACCATGGTCAAGTGATTTCATGACATGCCTGACTCAAGTCCGTTATCTTGGCTACTAAGCTACCGCGGCCACCTCTTCTGGGGGAATACAGTCAGCAAAGTGTCTTTCAAACAAGTTCAGCGGAAGGACGTCTTTTTGCAGAAAATTCCACCGAGCGGTACTTTTCAGTTATTCGAAATTATAAAAAGCACACGTGAAATCATTCAGGAAAGACTGACAGAACAGTGTTAATTTTCACAGTGCCCGAGTTATACTTGGGTACATTTCGCCAGGTTGGTACGTTTCGCCTACCCGATCTCAGGTGGGGAAAAGCCAGGAAGGGGTTAAAAAGCATGGCACTTTTTAAAAAATACCATTCAATGAAAAGTCATTTTCCTTTATTATGATTTAGATCATTTCAGTACAATAGTGAATTTATCTATCTTAAGGGAGCTTATCTCAAGAATGTTCTAGTAAGTTCTTAACTTTTTATATGTTCCCTAGTTTTAAACTTATAGTGAATCGTCAACCAATTAAAATTTTAAACACGACGTCACTTCATCTTGTTCATGGAAACTAGACTGTATTTTGTTTTAAATCTCCATTAAATATACATAAAGAAAATCAACAGCAGGAGCATTTGCGTTTTATCAGTGTTGCTTAAGTGTGAAGCTATGTAAATGAAAGCAGATATCTTACTGCTCTAGCCCAGTGAGAGACAGTAATTATAGATGCAAGGTTTTTTTTGTCAAGCGGAATGTACTAGTATTTAAATATAATCTATTCGAAGAAATTCTTTTAGACAGAATTAACTTTTCTTAATACTAAATACTTTCTTTAAACTTTTTAAAGAAGTACTATAATTTAAATACATCTCATTTTCTGCTTTCTATATAAGTTTAGAAAAAGTATATACATTAACCACTTCATTGGGTACATGGAACGTAAGATTATTCGGTAATCACACATTATACCGTTGACCAATTTCGCCAAACGAAAAGACATCGCCAATTAAAAAAAAGTCTTAAGGTATCGCAGAACGTTCCAAGCACTTTTTTAAAAATAGCATATTTAAACATTATAAATGCTCTTTTTTAGAAATTATATAATACTAATATATATTTATAACAATAATTTTTAAAAAATTATCTAAATTTTACAAAAATCATAATTATAAGTGAAATTTTAGCAATATTTTTGAAAAATTTCAAAGCAGTTAGAGAAAAAAGTAATAAACTTATATCAAAGTACTACTAAAACAAAGTAGATACTTTTATTTAGAGAATGTACTAAAATTTTAATATTTTATTAAATTTGAAAATTTTTGAGCTGATTGAATAAACATTATAAGAAATGTAACATTCTTTATGAGACCCTTATTTCAAAATAACAGGCATGAACTACAAAAATATTCATACGATAAGACATAATTTAGTACATTTTCTAGAAAATATATAAATAGCAGGTTTAAAAAGTTTTATAGTATTACATTTATAACATTTTGAGTTGTCAGACTCGCCATGATAAATTTCGAACAATTTAAATGCCCACTTCCGATTTTTCTAATTTAATAAAATTTATTGTAACTTGGTCTCTAGGTAATGTAGAAACAAAACAAAGTAAATGTTTTATAAAACCAAAAGATCCCTTTATTCAATAAAATAAAAAACAAGAATATCTTTTTGACCGAATCCGATCATTTTCAACGTGTTCGGGATACCTTAAAATATTGCCATTGTTATATTTACTGTATTTGAACATGAGTGAAAAGGGCTTCTATACTGCTGTTTGCAAAAAATGCAACACCATAAAAGAATCATCAGAATTAAATGAAATTTTATTTACAAACGACTTGTATTAGTACAAAAAAAAAATGACGAAATTTTTAAAGCAAAAAAAAAAAAACAATTATTAACTGTCCGAAATCAGTATTTGGTGCAGCTATCAAGCGCATCTATACGACGTGGCATGGAGTCGAACAGATTTTGAATGTTTGCTTGTGGATGAGATTTCTATATTGCGTGTATGCGCAACAAAATTTCGTCTTTTGAAGCTGCAGGATGCGGATCACGAGCAAGATAACGACCAACCAAATCCCACATGGGCTTAATAGGCGACATATCCGGCGAATAAGCAGGCTAAGGAAGAAGTTTCATGTGTTAGGCTGAACAGAAGTCTCGAACGTGGGCATGTATTATCCTGCAGAAACATTGCTCCAGATATGCCTTGAAGGAAGGGAACGACTTCGGACTGTAGTACTTCACGGACGTACCTGTTGATATTGAGATTACCCTCAAATCGTAGCAAATTAGATCGTCCATGATACGAAATCGCACCTCGAATCATAACGCTGGGTGTTAGGCCACTATGTTGTTCGATAACGTACTCTGGAAGGCAGCGTTCACCGGCATAGCGTCTAACACAAATGCGGCCATCATGGTCCCACAAATTGAGGCGTGAATAATCTGAAAAGACAACTTGGTGTCAATCAGCTTGCCAGGCTCAGTGCTCATGAGCTCATTGCAGACTCAGACTTCGATGGTTTGTCGTGAGGGAATCCTGTATAAAGGCACCCTTGCACACAATCCACGGTGCAGCAAATGTCGACGAATTGACGAAGCCGACATTAGTACACCTGTAGCAGTAGACCCACCTGTTGCCAACTGCCTGGGGGAAGCTGTTCGGTCATTCACCGCCATGCGGGTTTAAGGTTCGTGTGCTGACGTCACCTTCCGTCATCCATTGTCAGTTTTCCGAGTTGTTCGGTGCTCGTTGGTAAACTGCTTCCAAACTTGCACTACTGTGGTACTGTTCCGCTGCACACGAGATCATATTGCTCGATAGGAAAATCCTCCTTCTCGAAGGCTGATAATCCTCCCCCGTTCAATTAGCGTAGGTTGTTAGAATTCCTCCTTATTTCGTCGTGGAGGAATACTTAGGTCTCACTAAATGTTCGCCACTAACAAGTAATCATTAACTATTTTCAACGTTCCGCTGAAGCCCCCTCTTTATACGCTTTTAGCATCAGTTCAGAGAGCTCTACGCACGCCACGCATGCGCGGTGGCTCTGAAACTTAACTATTTTACATAACATCCTATAAGTGATATTTGCTACAAAGTTCATTTAATTCTGATTATTCCTTCATGGTGTAGTATTTTTTACAAACAACAGTGTATATTTTAGCGGTTTCTCTGTCTATATATTGTCATTTGTCAACATTTCTTGATTTGATGAAATCAGTTGACGTTATAATTTATAAATACTCATTATCTATATTTCTTTACAAAATTTTTACATTAAGTTTTTTTAAGCACATAAACTTCAATAAATCAAATTTAATTAAACACTTAGGAAATTTTTGGAACGAGAGCGCGTTGGATGTTGTCTTGCTTATTTCACAATATGCTTTCCTGTTCTTATTATTTTTTTTACCGTTTTGTCCTACGCACTTTGTGTGGCCACGATACCTTAGTGGTCAATGTCACGGACTCATGGTTGACGTATTACGAGCTAGAGTCTAGTGCTCCGAGTAGAAAGGGCCTCTGTACGTTAAGTCTGTCAATGTTCAGACGTCTTTCCGTCGGTGTTGTGAAGAAGTTTGGAGATGGGATGCCAGCTCAGTTGTCGTCCTCATCTCTTGAACATCATTCAAAATTACGAGATCCTACATTAATAGCCCTAGTACAACTATAGAATGTGACATTAACATGTTAACATGACTATCACTCATTTATACACTTTTTAAATTTGGTAAGGAATATACAACTGCCGGAAGACCTGAGTTAACAAAGTGTGGCTTTAAATCACCACCGTTTTGGAAAACTGACCCAGAGTTATATTTCCCACGAATTGTGTGGGATTCTAACACAGTTGCATAATTTGTTACTATATATCATAATCGAATCAACAAAGTTTCATCAAATTGTAGCCACTTTCAACTCTGAAATTCAATCTTAAGTTAGAAGAATGTTAAAAATTATCCTACAAATAATGCCGATCCTGCATTTAAAAACAAAATATTATTTTACACGATCGGTACCTGTTCGATCGTTATTATTCATAGAGACTTTCAATTAAGTGAGAAATAACTATAATATTTGTAAAAGGAGATGCAAAATTTAGGTGTTGACAAAATGAATGAATTACTTCTGCGTAAATGATGGATGCAAAGGTAGCCTGTTCATATGCAATGAAGTCTATCTCCATCAAATGAAGCACTCTCGGAGTTAGCTAATGTAGCTGATAAAATTAATGACATCCAGTGCATTTTAGTCTCAGTTAATGGCATTTCTCAGGAAAAGTTCAAATTTGAATCTCTTAAAGCTAAAGTATCTGAGATTAAAACTACTGTTGAAAGGCTTTCTCACTCAAGATTTAGGACATGAATACCTAGATTTTGACAACGAATCTCGCTCCCGGTCGTAATAGAATCAGTGGAGGTGAGAATAGATTCTGTTGGTAACATTTTAAGATTGGTAATAAGGCTAATGTGTTTTGTTGGTGGTTGTTTTATACATAGTTATCTGTACTTTTAAATCAGCGGTAGTACAATGCTTTTAATACAATCTGTTTTTTATGCTTGATAATTCATCCGATACAGTGTTTCTTCTTTCCGATACAATTATAAACTGTTGCTTATGTAAGTGGCAATATTTTATAACTGTAAAAATTTTAATTATGTGAGTGGCCCCATATTTTTCATGTGCTTAAAGAGTTAAATTTACTTTAGTTGCTAATGGTTCAATTATATCAACTTATAGAAGGACTACCTTACATTTTAAATTTGGGTTGAGGGAGTTTTTAAATTTGATCTTGTTGTTGCTGTTTCTTTACATACAATCATATGGGTAGATAGAAATCCCCCTTTTATTCACTGACATCAGAAATAGAAGTCTAATTGATAGTTCTACATTTGTCATTTAAACTATTACTTGGAACTTCACGACAACATAGATTGGCTCATATTTCTGATCATTCTCTTTACCATTGACTTTTTATCAAGTACCTAGATGTACTTTGCCCCAGATTTTAAATTCCAAATCGAAACTAGGTTCGCTTATGCAGTGTCTAGAAACAACTAAATCACCAGCCCCCCCCCCCAAAATTAAATGTTTAATGGAACCCAAAGTAAGAAGTAAACCCTTCTGAGCCCTTTAACTTAGCCACATTTACGTAGTTTTCCCCTCTTCTGAAACAAATTCATCATGAGGCCTTAGTCATCTTTATACATTTAATCTTTGCTAGATATCTATGATTTTATTACTAGTTTAAGAGGATAAACAATTTTTTTCGAAGTCAGTTTGTGTTAAGATATATTTTTAGATATCTGTAGAAGCAAAATGTTATTGCTGAGATTGCTATAACATCCTCTTTGAGAACGTGTGCAAGACATTGGACTTCACACTAAAACTCAATCTTTTCTTAAATATCCACACACGCGATTTTGCTACTTGAATTGTGTGTCTTATTATGCTAAGGTTGGTAATTTGATAATAGCAGATAATATAACACAAGCAGATATGGATGAAAAAGCTCATTCAGAGAGATCTAGAGAAAGAGTTTCCATAAGTTATCTGTAACCAGCCAATATGAAAATTTGTTTTGGAGAGAAATTTAATGGTTCTTCGCATGGGGTATGCGTTGAATTCTCAAGAAAAAATAGAAGCTAAGCTATCAAAACAGGGCTTTACCAGCATCGTTTTTCTTAACGCAACTATAATTTTAGCACAGATTTTTACAGCTTAAATTCAAAGGAGATATGTGATTTTAATCAATTTTGGTCGGTACCAATTATTGCTGAATAGTTACAATGCTGCAGTAGTATTTGAATGGTCATGTTGAACCACTAACGCTTTCTTAAAACCGTTTTTTCTACAACTCATCTGAAACAAAGCACTTTTGATTGGGAATCGTTATCAATTTACTATATGTTAAACACTTTTAACAAATGTTTACTAAATAGAGATACTACAAGGGGTGATCAAATGAAAAGGTACGAAATGACACGGTGGGTACAAATATAGACTTTATTCAAAATATACACCATAGGCCTGAGCACAACGATCCCACTGATGAACAAGCCGCAGGATTCCTTGTTCCCAGAATTCCTGTGGCTGTGACGAGACCCAGTCCTTCACAGTGTCCTTGAGTACGTCGTCCGAGTTGAAGCGCTTTCCTTTCAGGTGTTTCTTCAGTGGTCCAAACACATGGAAATCGCAGAGTGACATGTCCGGACTGTAGGACGGATGGTCCAACGTCTCCCATTGGAACTTGTCCAGTTCCATTTGTGTGACTCTGGAGACGTGTGGACGCGCGTTATCATGGAGCAGAACCATACCCTCCGTGAGCAGCCACGGTCTTTTGTTCTTGATGGACCTGCGTAGCCGTCGGAGTGTCTCACAGTACACATCGGAGTTAATGTTTTTTCTGTGCTCGAGTAATTCTGTGCTCGCATCATTTGGACGCCGCTTTTTATAATAGCCTTGCTCTCTCCTGCGCATGCGGGCACCCGCGCATGATCGATCCCAGTCAGAGTCTCTAATGCATCCGAGATGTCTCGCTACATTCTCCCTGGCGGAATATACAAATATTTAACTGTTTCATTTTATGTCGTTTCGTACTTTTCATTGATCACCCCTTTACATTCTTAAAAATAATAAAATGCTAATGAATTGGTAGCTCCGAAAAACGCTTTATTTTAACGTTCAGGGGAACTAATTAGATCATATATGTATCTGTTTTTATCAATATTATTTTCTTATACATTTCTTAAAATCTTTCTTTATATGCGTTTAAAAACATGCGGACGATTTCGATACATTCTTTGAAAATTTAAACTGTATAAGAATCAAAAATAAGAAAAATCATTTTTATAGTCAAGCAATAAAGTACCCTTATTTCGAAGGATACAGTAGTTAACAATCCTACAAAATTGAAAAATATTAATAAGTTGTTAATTATGCATTTGTGCATTTGACTTTTAATGTAATATTAAACATTTATAATGTTGTAAAAATGTCAACAAATGTCCATTCAAGAAGTAATTAAAAATCAAATTTATTTTCCGAATTATGATGAGTCCCTTTTTAAAATATAGTTACGTTTGAAATTCAAATTGAACAATTTAAAACTCGTTTGATTTATTCAACATATTTGAACTTATCAACAATTATTAAATTTACATTTAAATCATTTAAATACATTATTTTCATTTTAAATGCATATTATTTTAACTCATATTTAATTATTTAAATGTAGATAATTCAGAAAAAATATAAACTGAGGAATCATTTGTATGCTAAAGAGACCTCGTCTTGCATTCTTACGAATTTCAAATCATCCATTAAAATGTAAATCTCCTTTTATCACAAAATTATTTTTCTCCTAAATGCATGCACAATTTTGTTTAAATTAGTACTGCATAAATAAGATTCTTATTTCTACTTGTCTATAAGTGTTTTGGGTTTTCCAGAATACACAATCATAAAATATTTTATTCAGGTGGAACAAAAAATAAATTTAGAATAAATGTTATTTCATGATGTTTTAATTAAGCGAATTTACTCAGAAAGAACTCATTATATTTTAATAACTGAATATAAAAATATTTCTATCAATTTATTTACAAAAATACGGGTTACAAATATAGGCATATACATATATTATTTAAACTATTAAAATTGATAATTAATTTTATAAACATCGAAATAAAAAAAAAGAATAGACACATTTTAAGTTTTAAAACAACAATAAACCTGGAATACAATTTACATACGTTGTATTTTGGTCTGTATACGCGTTGTTTACTTATTCTATTTAATTTATTAATCTGTAAATTTGAAAAAAGAAATCCATAACAAATTGCACAGCCCGATGGCATCAGTAAATGATCACCATTTCAGTGCCGATGTCTTTTATTGCTACATCTTTATGTAAAGGGGAAAAACAGAGAGCTACTCAAAAGTACAGTAGAACATGCTTTTGACTGTAGATAGGAACCGCGTAAAAATAACAGCCCAAAAAATATTCGAAAATATCACTAATTTTTACATATAACAAACAAATTCGTTGAGATACTACAGAGAACTTTTTTATGCGGTGGAGAGGGACCGCATTTAAAAGTCGCGCTTAGAAAATACGCCATCATTTACGGTATTTATGAGAAAGTACTAGCTTGAGAAAATAAATAATTGACTTACACATGGAAACATCTTTAAAACATTTGGTTTTTCATTGTATACATGAGGAAGTTTTCAAAATACACATGCATAATTGACTGCTACTCATCGTAATCCAAAGCGCTCATTTCCTATGATGAATAAGTTCAAAATCGCTTTCGTCACTTGAAGATACAATTTTAATTGATTCATTTTTTGGCACGATAAAGTAAAGATAAGTTTTTGTGACAGATGTCAGTTGATCAGTTACTTGAAAATGTCACTATAACCAGATATGCATGATTGAAGTTATTTTGGAACTTCATACTCTTTTCGGAATCGGTATCTATTTTAAGAAAACGCGTTTCCAATTTGCTGGAAAACCGTTTCCCTGCATATATTTTATCCGCTCTCAAACTATCCGGTTTTTCTTGTCCGTCTTCATAATCTATCAAATTATTTATAATGTCACTGTCATTGAAAGTTTCGTTTTCAATCAAGCGCGAGCTGCTGACGAGTTGAGAAAAAATCAACTGAACATGCATTATCGGGAGACAGTTTATAACGAATGAAGAGAGCGCTGTGAAGTGTATATATGTTTATTGCAGTGGCGCAACGTACTCCCAAAGAACCCCCACCTCACGGGGGAGGGGATCGGGACTCTAGGGGCTCAAGGCCTGACTGACACCAAGTACGTATTTACCTAATTTATAAAATATTAAAGGCGAACCCTGACTTTGCAGGGGAGCCCTAACATTCTCCGTTACACCACGGTTCATTCATGGAAAGCATTACAAGGGCGCTAAATCCATTGAAATTCATATACTGCATAAAATGATCGTACAAAAATAAAATCGCATAAAAAAAGTCCTCACAAAAACAGGTTCTACTGTACTGAAATTGGTTTCTTCATTAGAATGTATTGCAGTAACAGTTTCAGTATGATTCGTAGAAAAATATAAGTGGCATTAGCGCACGTTTCTAATTTCAACCGAAGAAAAGTAGTTGCTCAAGGAGAATACGAAATATTGTTTCGAGAAATTAGTAATCATATCGTACGCATCAAAGAAACAATAGAGAATAACAACAGATAAGTGCAGGAGGAAACGACTTACCGACAGCACTAACTGCATCAGTCCTGTAGCTTCGCTTCAAGTGATGACGAGAATATTTTGTGTATGACCATATCACAGTCAGTACAGTCTGTTACATAACATTCTGTGTCTGCATGCACATTCAGTTTTTGTTTCTGCCCAATAGAGTGCTGCAGGCATTAGTTACTGTGATCATATATTTGAAGTTAAACCAGACACATTAGCGTTTGCAATTGTGCACCTGACGATTGACATGGGCAGCAGAATGACACGAAATTGTCTTTACAGACGAGTCGTTTTTTAACTGCATTGCCCTGATAGTAGAATTAAAGTCTGGAGCCACTGGAGAGAGAATTGTATAGTTATTGTCTTATACCTTGTCCAAAACTGGTCTGGACCAATATTATGGTTTGAGAAGGTATTGGATTCCACTCTGGCACCAACCAGGTATGCATTGCAAGGTACTATGATCAACTTTTGTAATAGTTTTGTTATTTTGGAGCCTATTGTCCTCCATTATCTTCAGAGCTTACTTGGGGCCATATTACAACAGGACAAAAGACAACCACACGTGACTCAATGTTTCTAATTTCTTTTTTGATCACTAAACTCCGCTTGTTTTTTAGCCTACCTTGTCTTATGGTTAATGATAGGGGAACAACTGGACCAACTTAAAATACCAGCTGCTTCAAATGACCAAATATGAGAAT